>JAVJAQ010000944.1:0-12584 GCA_032362365.1 Zygogramma bicolorata
TCAGGAGAGTTTCTTTCAGATGGTGGATGAGGGGTGCGTATTCCTACGTCGAATTCTTCCTACGGCGAATTCTTCCTACGCCGAATTCTTCCTACGTCGAATTCTTCCTACGGCGAATGTCATCCCCTCCACTGACGTCATCAAAACACGAACGTTTCCGATGATGATCCATACACCCCATAGTGGAAAGTTCGCCGTAGGAAGAATTCGACGTAGGAAGAATTCGCCGTAGGAAGAATTCGACGTAGCAAGAATTCGACGTAGCAAGAATTCGACGTAGCAAGAATTCGACGTAGCAAGAATTCGACGTAGGAAGAATTCGACGTAGGAAGAATTCGACGTAGGAAGAATTCGACGTAGGAAGAATTCGACGTAGGAAGAATTCGACGTAGGAAGAATTCGACGTAGGAAGAATTCGACGTAGGAAGAATTCGCCGTAGGAAGAATTCGACGTAGGAAGAATTCGACGTAGGAAGAATTCTCCATAGAAATAATTCAGAATTAGTTAACATTGCCGCCAAATTATCTCGTTAACGACTCCATCAATAAAACGGGATGCACCGAGGGATTCCTCTTTCACATTTACGGTGGAATTCATTCATATTGATTGATTATTGATAAAATAAAAATATGAAATTATAATACATGAAGTGATCAACATCGATAACATACATCAAGAAAAGTTACTGCTTTTTTTATTCTTTTCTGCAAACTCGATACACGTCTCATCATTGTTAACGGTCTCATCTCTGACTAGATAGGTGAAAAATGTGACGCTTCTGGATTTCACACCGTAGTAAGGTGGTAAAAAAAGGGTTGTAGATTTCAAGTCCTTAACACTTTTTGGGAAGACATATGATGCAGCATGAATTGTGTTCAAGACGTTGCTGCTATATGAAACTATAAATTCCAGCACTATGCTCGTCACTTTTTAGAGGTTCAACGGACTGAATTTTCCAACAAACAATGGGGAGTTACGGACTAATGATTTTCATATGGCTTTCTTCAAGACGTTAGATTCTGAAAAACATGATGTGATTGGAAGCCGATAATTTTTGTTTCAGATGAATTATAGCTCCTGGTACCGTTATTATCATATGGGACGGGGTTTTTCTCAATGAGTTTTCTGAATCAATCATATTGAAGAAAGACGTACGAGAAATTTCGACAGTAACATTTTTTTTCGCTGAGACAATCAGTTATCCCTTGTTAATAGTCGATTGTATCAGTGAAAACTGACGACATAGTGCTACAAGTTATTTTTTCATATAGCAACATCGTCCTGAATATGTTTCATGATGGGTCATTTGACCCCCAAAAAGTGTTATTGGTCGTGTTATTCGTCGTAGGAAGAATTCGACGTAGCAAGACGACCCGTGGATGAGTTTGAGGACAGTACTTCATAAATAAACCTCGTAAATACAATAATAATTTTTTTGAAAAATTTTTGTTTAACAGTGATTTACCGCCAAACTAATTATTCTACGTGATTTTTGCATAGGACTTATTTTGTAGATTTCATCACGGCGCACATTTTTTGTAGGAAACATTTTTCGATAAATCTTATTCCAAAGATAATAACATCAAAATATGTCTTTTGTTTTTTTCAATAATTTTTTTTGACAGAAATCGTCATTTCTCGATTCCACAAATTTCACACTATATTCCTTGAGGTCCAAACTACCTACTAAAAAATTGGCGATTTGGCACGGCTGTTGAATAGAAGTCGTCCAAATTCATGTACATTCCGTCTGGACTATATAGAGTGGTAGATATCTATGCATATGCTACAAAGTACCAAATTTTCACTCCCTTTCACCAGCAATTGTAATTTATTTAGCTCCGAACTAATTACACTGCACACTGAATCGAAAATGACTGATAATCAAAAAATTAACTTTCAATTGGTTACAATTTGACAGTGAGTACAGCAATCTTCAGCTACTTTCTTACAGTATTTACTGTTAATGATAATAATTCTTGATTGATGCTTCGTGGGACCAACCTAACTTGACATCTGTTATAATATTATCCGATGCTAATATCCCAGATATTATAGAAGAGACAATAATAATATTTCACATGTTTATTCACTCGGCCTAAACACAATCTGACGAGTCGTAAATTATATTGCAAATTACTGTTTTGCTTTACCAACTGAAGGTCTATAGATATGTTCAATTATTATGTTGATTTCTGATGAATATTCATGCAACAATTAACAATCTTGTTCTCACCTACAAGTTTAAAACATTATGTATTCTTCGCAGTTGAGAAACAATTTCGGCAAAATAATACACAAGTTTCAAAATATCATACTTTTTCGGAAACACTTTGTTAAATTCCGAGATGAAACTTTTCCTAGAGATCAATTACCCTAACACCAAAGTGATATTTTTGCACTCGACACGCGTTTCGCTAACAAGGTTATCATCTTCAGGAGAGGAAAATTGATATCAATTGGTATCAATCTTCTCCTGAAGATGCTACCCTTGTTAGCGAAAGGCGCGTCGAGTGCAAAAATATCAGTTGGTTTTAGGGTATTTGATCTCTAGGAAAAGTTTCAACTTTCACACCAAAGGTTCCTAACTCATCGTTTAAACTCCGAGATGTTTCAAGTAAATCAAAATGTAGAGAAATATTTTCAGAAGCGTTTTGAATCAACGGCAAAAGTACCTCAAGACCAATGATGAATCCGAACATCAAAAATGATTTCAATACAGACGAGGTTGCCACCTTGCGATCATTTCAAAATAAAAACCCAAAAGCTTGGAGTTCAGTACTAACGAAAGAAGAATATATTTCAAGAAAGCCGGCTCGCAATACCTGGATTACAAAAACCCATATTGGTGAATTCACTATTGGCAGTATTTTCGAGTGTTGCATCAATACCATTATGATGTAATTTGAATGAAAACCTGAATCAAAGTGTCGTACATTTTTCTAGCGTTCGAAGGGTCCTTGATAGCAATCCTGAACGTTCATGGCTCTCTGGATCGAATGATGAAATCAACACAAAAATGGGAATTGAATTATCACATGATATATCATTGAATTCAGAAAATCATGGGCATTCCAAAAATATAATCACAAACGAGTAAAAATACATTATTATCAACTCGGCCCAACTAGTTGGTGATTCGTTAGCCGATACCGAACAGATCCAGACACAGAGAAATCGACATTTTTATGTGAGCTCTCATTATATCAAACAGAAATATCTCACAATTACGACATAATAACCATTATGAAAATGAGAGAGCATCTGTACACTAGTCGCGATTGGTACCTCACTTGTTCGTTATTGAACTTGCTGGAATTTTCTCAAAATCTAAACCTGTAGTCGTAGAATCCAAATTGACTTTAATTCAGTTATCTAGTTATCACCTTCGGTTGTCTTGTCCCACATAATTCACGTTGGAAGAAAAATAAACAACCATTCAAATGAACATTGTATGTGGAAGATATTTTTTGATAGTTTTCCGAATTCATAATCTACTACAATAAAAAAAATGGTTACTTATAATAGCAAATCTTCATAGAAGTTGTGAAGGACATAGTACTAAGGGATGAGAATACAAATTGGTCAGCTACTTAAGGTACTACGAAAGGATGCACCGTCGTGCTTATAATTTTTTTATTTTTTGTCAAAAAATATCACATAGTACCTGTCATAATTGGGCTCATCGTATGGTTCGTTATATTACAAGTAATGAATAAGATTGTTGTTTTCTACATGATATTTCCCTTATAAAATTTAATAATATTTCCTAATACTTCAGTATTTTATTCGGACCATTTCGTATATTTAGGTCCAGACTGATAATATTGTTACGAAATCGTATCGTTATAATATTTTTTCTATACTTGTTGGAATCAAAGAGATTCTGGTTAGTTCCTTCCATACAAAATTATAGGAAAGCCGATCTATCATCATCTAGTATTCAGATGTCAGGAGTAACTATTCATACAAAGTCAAGTATCTCGATGCTAGGAATTGTGATCAGTGATAATCTTTTAGGAAAAACCATGTGAGATTGCTAGCTGAAAGCGCTTTCCAGAAACTTGGATTTCTATTTCGTGCGAAGAAATACTTCACTTTTCGTCAGCTTCTAATGATCTACAAGGCTCAGATACGACCTGTCTGATTCCATTCAGAGAAAGGCAATTCGTCTTGTTGGTGATTCTTCGCTCACAGACTCGCTCACTTCATTGGAACATCGTAGAAGAGTCGGAGACTTGCCTCTCTTCTATAGATATTTTCACGGCCGTTGCTCTGAATTATTATCAATCGTTCCACCCTTGGCAATATCTACACGAATGACACGACGAGTACATAATTCCCACCCCTTTGTTGTCAATTTGGGAGACCTGTCGAACCTTTTCTGCTCAGGTATTTCATTTCAACAGAACTCCTTGCCGAAAGAGATTTGTCCTGAGGCTTACAAACTTCAAAATTTTAAAATCAATGTTAATTATTCGTATCTTCTGTCTCTTAATTCACGCGGTGTTCTTTGAAAATTACAGGGCTTTCCTTTCGTGTGAATCTGTATATAAAAAAAGATTTTGAAGTTGTGAGAGATTTAAAATATTGATTTTTCCTGGAAAAAACTTCCATTTTCTGAAATTTCCCATTATTTTATGCTCACTGAATGGGGTAGGATTTTTCAAGAAAATGTATTCATTTTTAACATTTTGTAAGAATTTGGCTGGCAAAAATCCTGACGATTGAATTTAAGAAGGACCTCAACCTCAACATAGAACATCTTTTTTTAGATGTTTTACACATGCTCTAATGTTTTATAATAATCCTTGTTTTTTTTTTCAGGCTGCTAGCGAGAGATCATTCGACCAGTGGGTGAAAACGATAGCCATAGAACTCATTCGCCAGACTCCCCTAGACGCTATTAAGTATCTGGATATATTGACAATAGCCGACTGCTGGAAGAGGAGAGAAGAAAACTACGAAAAAGACTGGAACTTCAACAACTGCACGCCGCAGCATCAAATCAAGAAACCCCTAGACGAAGCCTGCAATAGCTGCATGAGAGACCACCAGAACGATGCGACGAAAAATCTCGATCAGCCTCCGGGCATTGCTGAAAAACTCAATACTCCGTCCGAGGTAGAGGAGAAATACGTAGAGGATCTCCTGAGAAAATGCCAAAACAGTGAAAACTACGTGCCTGTGAAAGAAAAATTATTCCTGTTCGAATCGCTGTGTAAGCTCGGGAGGAAAGTTAGGAGTACCGAAGACGTATCGTTGAAGGTCGAAACCAGCACGAAACGAGCGCGGTCTCTGCACGACCTGAGTAGTTTGAACAGCCACATCGCCGTTAGAGAGATATGTAAATATTTCGAAAACAAGAGTGAATCGCCGAGGCAAGATAGACAGTCTGTTAACTTCTCGAGGCGCCTGGTTAATTCTGACTCACAATTGAACGATGTGTATAAGTTTCGTAAAGTGATGACCACTTAAATGTCCAATTAAAAGGCAAGCTCTAATCGTAAGAATCACTTATTATGAAATTTCATAGATTTATTTATTTTTGTACATAGATAACCAAATCGTATATTGTTAGAATTTTAATAAATCGACTTTTATTTAACTTTTTCTGTGTACTCGACTTCTTTCATCCAGAATCATTATGATATCATCAAAACCTTTAATTACGCAGTGATTATCAAATGATTGGAAACAATATATTTGCTCTCCAAACATCCCACATTGGTATTTGATTAATTATCGGTCTGAAAAAAAAAGGTGAATTTTTGAAGTGAAATAATAGAAGGCGAGCTGAAACAATTTATTCGCATTGAACATTCATGATAATATTGAACAATATTACAATTGCTGTGAATGATAATTTTACCGAGAGAATGACATGAAATAAAAAATTGAAGACAAGACGATTACTTTTATTGAAAATGAAGTTTCAGATGAGTTCATTCAAAACGTTATTCCATTGTCACACACGGCCTGCCTACAGAAGTCGATTGTGGATTCATAAAAGCAATTGAAAGCCTAAAAATGGCCATTAAGACTATCATCTATGAAATTCTGCGACTATTTTATATTATTCAATAGAAATGCAATGGCTCTCTTTCATATCTATCAGGCCATTGTTGGTTGCCTAGATACAAATCCTGGTAGACGGCTGTCCTTTTGATCGAATAAACCAGCCGATCCAGCTGTGGGTTTTTCTAGGTTTCCCTACAGTTGGCATTCAGCAAATCAGTAAAATACCCCAGAGAGCTTCGGCAACCAAGAAAATTATCCGAACCTTGCCCGCCTAAGGCTCAGCCTTCTAAGCGCACTCGCAAGAATTCTTGAAAAGTGGAAATATAAAAAGTATCTAATAATCAGCAATTACGTTGCCAGATCACAACACCACAGTGATATGCATAGACATAAGCCAGGGTGGTTTCCAATTGCCAGAATGATTACCACTAATCACTAATCCTTCGGGTGGTTGTCATAGTAACGTTTCAATATTTAAGCATCAGACAAGCTAAAATTCACAGGGATGAAATTTTCACCAATTGCGCTTTCAATCTGTTTTTCAGCTCTGCCACTTCTTATTAACACTCACATCCATTTAATCTTGGGAGGGAAAGGGAAATAATGACGTATTATGCAACAGAATTTGGAAAGACTACGATGTTGGACTGGATGAGCCGTACTTACCAATATATTTTATTCATTCGAGTTCGTAGATTTGTTGAAAAATTTCAATTGAGTGAAACCAGGAACGCAAGCTAGTCCAATCCCAAACACGAAGTTGATTAATAATAAATTAAAAAGTGCAACGTGAGAATCCCTCACCTCATCTTATTCATGGAAGTATGTACAATCAGTACAAAAATATTTTCGACCATTTTACACATAATCGTTTCTGGGAAATTTCAAAGAATGGAAAATTTACGTGATACCCAAATAGCACACGACGTCCTGAAGACGAACCATTTATGTCCCAGTTACGTCGATACGTCCCGGGACGTATAGGAGACATTCGAAGAACGTACATTACCGGATGTACCATGTATGTACTGGTTAGACGTCCCATGTAGGTACATACTTGGTCCCGTTCCAATCGGAATGTAATAAAAACGTACATGCTTGGAAGTACTATGTACGTACTTTATTGAGTGTCCCTGATACGTTTACATTAACTCCTCTTCAGGTACGTACTTTTCGGAATGAATTAGGGACATACCAATGACGTGTTTTTTTGTGAATCCCATGTACGTACTGCTCAGACGTATCATTTACGTACATGTTTGGAAGAACTATGTTCGTACTATTTGGACCTTCCAGGTGCGTACATATTGAGTCCCTTTCAGATACGTATCTTTCGAAACGTTTGCGGGACATAGTAATGACGTACATTTTTGGAAATCGTATGTACATACTATCTGGACGTCTCGTTGACGTACTTTTTTGTACATACTGTTTGGACCTCCCAAGTACGTACGGATTGGGTTCCTTTCATTTTCTACATTTCTGTTAGTATGTACATACTGTTTGGACCTCCCGAGTACGTACGTATTGGGTCCCTTTCGGTTCCAGGGGTATTGGGATTTTGAGAGTGATCACTTAGTGTATTCGAACATATATCAATATTGGTAATGCAATATTCATAATGAATTATTTCTAAAAAAAAATTGAAAAAATTGAAACATCGACATGTGGTGAATTTAAATACCAGAAAATTACATACAGAATTTTTTGCACAGCAAGTTTGATATTCCAAAACCGCCATCACATGAGACAGTGATCCTTTAGTCTTTTTTCGAATACATTTTCATTGTTACTGAACTTTCTAAAATTTTAATATTATCTCGAACAAAACTAACTTGAAGTCATCACATCTATAGCACCCAACTCCTTCTTAAAAACAAGTATCTCCGTGCCGTAGAGCGTAACAGTGGTCGACAATGATATCTCCATAGAAAAGGTCGAGAGTTCAAGCCCCGCAGCAGCCAGGTCTTTTTCCAAGTAAGTATTCGGTTAGATGGTTAGTACACTTGAATGAGTAAAATTTTCAACTTGACTATTTGGTAAAAAAGAAATGAATAATCCCAAATATGAAAACTTAGATTCATTAAGTGATATAAAATGATATATCATTACGTTGTTTTCGAATATTGATCTAATATCGCCGAATGTTCACATTTTTTTTGTGGCCACTATTGATATCATCTACAATATAAGGTTAATATTCCCGTAATATTGAACCAATATTGGTCAAATATGTTTGTTCTACTTGGGATAGCGCATACAGAATGGAAAATGTACGTTTTCGGAATGTCCCAAACAGTTCCCCTTTCTGTACATTTCAGGTCCTGTGTGGACTAGAAAAGTACGTACCTGGGATTACCGACTATGCGGAAACGGTAAGTCGCAGGGACGTCTTATGTACGTCTGTCGGAGATAAAAGTACGTCCTAAATACGTACAATACATCCTCACCGTACATATGCAGTACGTCCACTGGACGTACTTGTGCTATTTGGGTAGGTAACATGAATATCTTCATTGGTTACCATCGTCTTTCGAGCACTTTTTCATCATGGAAATTAACATTTACGTAGGTATGTAGTTGATTCTGTTGTGAAGCGTTCTTTATGATAACTTATTATTTTTCTGTTCAATTTTGTACCGCTATTCATTTTAGTATATCCCTGCTATAAACATTTGAAGATAACAATTATTGAAGATTATCAAAATTGATATGTAAATAAAATAACATTGGTAAATTATAAGACAATTGTGGTCGAATTACTATGATGCGGGACATTGTTAGGATACGGGAGCAGACGGGTCTTCAGAACCACCACAAAGTGGTGTAAACATTACCGGCTCATGTTGTTTATTGTAACTTTCAAATTATTTGGAGGACTGAGGATGGATGATATTTCTCAAACGAAAAACAACCGTATATGTGCTGGAGGAGAGAAGTCTATACGTACCTAACGTTAAAAAAAAACTGATAACTCTAAACTGATTTACTTCACTTCCCCTATTCGAATTACTTTAATTTTATGAATGTATCCCCAACTTGGCCGATGGAGCTGCTTTATTTAATGATTTCTATTACTATGCAGAAAATGGTACCTGTATCAAAAAATGGCTGAAAATTGATTTGAGAACTTTAAAAAGTTGGTTTTATTCTAATTCAATTACAATAAATTTTGAAGACTGGATATATTACTTCTATTGAAAGTTCAAATAAAAACTTGAGATCAATCGAAAAGTACAGAGAATGCCATTATAAGAGTAAATAGTACTAAATGTTCAGGTATTATTGTTGATCAACATCTGAAATGTAACATACAAATAATTTTTCGAACAAAAAACCTGAGAAGTTCATCATTTTTTTTAATTCCTGAAGAAATGCTATATTACTCTCTCATCCAATCTCAGATTAATTATGGAATCCTTTCTTCAAAACCGTTAAAAATGCATTAAAAATATTTTCTACAATTTGATGTGAAAAAAAATTAGATATTCTTCTAACCTACTCTATAGAGCAATAAAATGGATATCACGCAACTATTTTGTTTCAATATATTTATTAATCTTTTCGAAAATAGATGTGGAATCAATTACGATGTGCATTACTGCAAAACCAGACAAAGACAAAGCATCATTCAAAACAAAAGTACATAAAACAATGGGCCAAAAAATGTAAACATTCATTTGTTCATATCTAAGTGACATTGTACCACAGGACCTTAAAAACATTATTTGCGTCCCACAAAAGGAATCTGAAGGATTGGATGCTTTTTTCTGACAGAAAAAAAATTATGTTATATTAAAAACTCCCTTATTGTATTTATCTTTCAATCCTTATATTATTTCGCATTTCTCACAAGAATCCTTGGAATATCCCACAAGAACTTTTACTGTATGGATTATACATTAAGTTAATTAATGTTTATAATTTTAACTATTGTATACCTATTTGAAAATTGTTTAAAAACATTATTATTATCATGATACAACTCTGACACACATAGCTATACAATAGAAAACTTTTTGGCCGAAAAGTCATATAAGATCATAACTACATCTAATTATTATATGTCCATTTTTTTCTCAGTAACTGTGAGGATCGTTAAAGTATTCCTGCAGGTTATATAATAGGTTTTTTGTTGAAATTGCTCTGCAAAAGGATTTGTAGTAATTCTAAATATTTATTATGATCGCATTCTTCTATAAAGAGATCGTACCGCGAGAGTTGAATTTGGTATTGGCTGAGGAAGATTTCAATTATCCCCCAGAGTACTATGTATACCAAATCAAAAAAAAGTAGACCGATCTAACTAATCTTAGGTCAACCCATTGCATATAATCTCTGGCTATAACCCATTTTTATTTGTGACGTGCTCATTAAATATTAGTTTGTCTATGGAAACACCAAAAAACGAGTATCGGAAAAGTTATTTTCTATATTCAGATCATCAAAATCAACTTCAAAAGTAATGAGATTTGTTTTATCTGTATGTATTTAAGGAAATCGAATGACACCATCTTTCATAAGTGCGCCAATCATCTGATACATATATGCATGATACATGCAGATTCACATGAAAGGGAAGCCCTGTAATGTTCAAAGAACACCGCGTGAATCAAGGGACAGAAAATACGAATTAACATTCAGTTTTAATTTTTTAAGTTTGTTAGTCTCAGGAAAAACCTACCTCAGCAAGCAGGAGTTTCAAAGTTCAGCTGTTCTATTGAAAAAAAATCCCTGAGCAAGAGAGGTTCGACAGATCTCCAAGTTCACAACACCCGTGCAGATATTGCCAAGGGTGGAACGATTGATAACAATTCGGAAGAGCATCGACCGTGAAAATATCTATAGAAGAGAGACAAGATACATCAAGAATAATAGTGGACATAAAACAGAGCACTGTGGGATATGCTTTTCATTGTTTGCATCTCAAATAAGTGATAACCCACAACGGCTTGTTGCCTTTCTGATGAATTGTGACATTAGCTATGCAACTGAAGCCATAAACATTCAGTATGGCAATAGAAATTTGTGATCATACAATCAAAAGCTTTGGCAAAGTCGCAAAATACGGTTGCAACTCTCGATTTAGACGAGTAAATCTTTTCCTTTTAATAGGGGGGTAGAGACCCCTTTTCGAGTGGGGTGATTAATCAAACGCTCCTTCAAAAACGTCTCACGCCTAAACGAACGTTCGGACGCATCAGACGATGTCTTAGATTTTTAACGAAACGTTAGACGTTTTTGACGAAGTGTTAGATTGGGCCCCCACTGTAAATCCACAAAAAGGGGTCTGTAACCTACCCACTATCTACTTGTACCATTAGTTTAGTCATTTCATGACTAGTCAAAAATGCAAGCGAGGTGTTTTCACCAATTTTTCAATTACTTATCTTCAAAAGTAGTAGGTAAAGAAATTGGACGAGAATTAGGCGAGTCATTGAATTCGCCCCCTTGCGAAAAGGTCAACAATTACAGTTTTGACAGAAATTCAAAAGCTCCCATTTCGAATGATATGTTAACGGCTCTAGCACTAGTCATTAGGTGAAATCGAAATATTAAGTGAACAATATTTTGATGTTTCATAATTTCGAATAATTGTCTGAATGGCAATGTTAGAACTTGATATCGTCAGGATTCGGAAGGATGTGATTTTTTCCATTATTTTTTTTTTCAGCAATGATTTCTGGAAAACAAATTGTAATTAAATTCTACCCACTATAATCAGTACTCCGATCTTATTATGCCATATAGTAGCAATCGAATCCAAATTTATTTAAGAAATATTGATCGTTTTTTGAAATGTTTCAAAAACGAATACTTTTTAATTGTAGTTTGTGCGAACTCAATGGAAAGTGAAATACTGGATTGCGTTTTGAACTGAATGATGCCTTTAAAAGGCTAAATACGCGAAGCTCAAACTACCTGCCGTGATTCCATTAGTTATTCTTGATTTCCTCAGAATGGGATTCCAAATTCTGTTTAGACTCAATGCTTCTTCTTTTTTGTTGAAATTGTCCGCATGTTTTTGGATCTCTATTGCTTCCCGTACCAGTCGGCTATGGTAACTCTGGTTGCGGGCAATCAGTTTAGCATTTTCAAACAGAATCCTGTGGTCACCCTCACCTAGTGCATGTTCCGCCACCGCCGATTTGTTGGTTTGCCCCAGCCTTCCATGCTCTTTGAGCCTTGTTCCCATGGATCTTTTCGTGGTACCGATGTTAACCTTCCCACAGGTGCACGGTATGCGATAAACCCCTGCTGCTGACAGTGGGTCTCTTTTGTCTTTAGCCGACCTGAGGCTTTGTTGGATCTTCTTGGTCGGCTTGAAAATATTGTTATATTTTCCCAAGAGTTTCCCAATTCTGTCAGTGACCCTCGGGATATATGGCAGATATGCATTCGCAACTACCTGAGATCCCTCCCTGTTATGAACCGTGGGACTCTTCAGTTTCATGGCCCTGTTGATCTCAGATACCATTTGACCTCAAGGTCACTACTTGAAGATGTTCCACTTCCTGCTCTAGATGTTCTGGTTCACAAATTCTTCGAACACGTTCAGTTA